>VYKG01000383.1:0-50385 GCA_011426275.1 Dactylonectria torresensis | reverse complement strand
TGGGGGCTAACATCTTGGCGAGCAAGTTTCTAAAGGTGTAGTTAAGTGAAGGCGAAAGTTGTAGACCGGGTGATGCCAAGAAACCTATCGTCACTGCTTGCCCGGCGATGCTCTGCTTTATATCCTTGAGACATTCCACAGGCTCCATCGTTATAGAACTTTCCCACTATACTCATATTATTTAGGCGTACTTTGATGTCATTCAGAGAAGACCAGGCCCTCCTCAAGTTAAGGCAGTTCTAGCGGCAACAATGTCCAAGTCAGGAAGTGCTTAGTCCTCTCGATTGAATAAGCCTCCAGCATCCTCTGCTAGTGCTACTGTAATAACCGCGCGGCACTTGTAGTAATCAGGTCACAACGCCAAGGTCTAACGGGGGAAGGCGCCCAGAAATTGGCATCATCCCATATTTTGGCTTCGCCGAACATCCACCGATCCGCATGGGGGTTCATCCGATCCAGTTAGGGCTGATCATGGGATGACAGCGACTTCGCTACTTGGTTCTGGCAGCGAGCAGCGAGCAGCAAGGTAAGCAAGCGCGCGAGCATATCGCCACCGCAACCGCTACCCCTTGAAGTGCGAGTCAGTTATGGAATGCATAATCCCCGAGATGATCAATCTCCAAACGATGCCCTACTGAATAGGCCGAATACCCCGACCAAGACCGGACTTAAAGAAAGACTCAAGGTCCGCCAAGCTTAATTCACCGACTTCTGCCTTGGCGCCCAACAGACACAGCCTGCCACGTACCCTAGCCTAGGTACATGCATATACTACGCTAGGTGCAGGTCGAGGGGTCGTGGAAGAAGTTCAACAACGGTCGAGCATCCTGATGACAAGGAACACGGGGTGAGGCAAGCCTGAGGAGAAGCAGCCATGCTGACTAACCGAGTCAGGGCACAGGACACTGGAGCCTAAAGTCTCCTGGACGACGACCTTGGTAGTTTTCGCACTTGATGATCTGTACCTTCCCCTGGGCAGGGGTTGCTGTGCTGAGCCCCTGGGTATGGGGAAGTGCTAACCCGTACAAAGCTAGCGTTCCGTAGTATGAAAGTTGTCCGCCGTAATAGACTTTGAGCTCCCAGACATCTTGAACTTTACTTGGTACGGAATATGTCCAACCGAGATTCTATAATTGGAACTGGCCGTTAACTCCGATTATACCGCCAGCTGTAGAAGCTTTGGACTTACACTTGCCAAACGCCGACCAGCTTCTGTATCCTCTCGAACTGCGTCCGGTCATCTTCCAACTGGATTCTGTCATGTTTGTTAGGTCCGACCCTAGAGTGCCGGAACGCTAGCCGATTCCGGGCGAGGCCGTCAGCGTGCCCCGGACCGAGAAATTAAGACATGGCCGCGCATCTCGGGAACGGACCACATACTTGCCCTTGGACAGGGCGAGACCTTCGCTGGTGCCGCGAAGCTGCGCAGACAGCAGTTCAATGCCCCATCATGCCACACGTTGGCTCGCTCCAGAGCCTCCCCTGCCTCTCCGGCGCCATCATGGACAAGGACAACGTCATAGAGTGCTAGACACATTGACACACGTGGATCCAAAGTCAGATGCTGTTCAGCGATCAAGTTTACGAGGTCGACCCTATCCGTGAACTCCCATCACCCTCACGCGGCCATGGCGTAGCACCCAACCATTGCATACACAGTCCAGAGGTCAACTTCCGGTGTGAACATCAAGATGTCGGCCACGTCCCCCGCCATCTTGAGGCCATTTTCCGCCATGTGCGCCAGGGACTGTAGGATCCAGTCTCGCATGAGAGAATCCGTCGTGAGCTGAGCAGATGCATAAAGGGGGTACAGCATCGTGTTACATCGCAACATTTGCAACCGCGAAAAGGGCATCGCGTTCTCGGGCCGGACTCCTCGAAGAAGAAACTGAGGGATGGCTGCGCAGATGCCCCGCGTCAGTTCGGTAATTGTCTTGGAAGCCGGGCTGTGGGGGTTGGATCGTTCGTCTGGGTCGAGGTTCCGGATAATGCCGCTCATCTCTAGACGCATCATGAGAATGGCGTTTGAGACCTGGGTCACGTGGTGGCTCGGATAAACGTCGTAGAAGCGGCCAAAGACAACTGGATCATAGGTAATGGTGTACACGCGTCGGGATCGCCAGGAGCGTGACATCTTGCTCTCCACAAAAGCGAGTTGATCATCCAGCTCCCGCGCCCTCCGGAGGATGTCGGTCGACCCCGATGTGACGTTCCGTATGTCAGCACGAAGGTTAACGATGTTTACTAACACACTGGTGAAGGCCCACCTTACGTCCCGTACGTAAAAATCCAGGTCTTGACAAAGTGCCCGTAGACTCTCCGGGACGGATACACCGGCAACGCCACAACTAATGGTCAGCGTCACAGCGGTACGATTGGCGAGCTGGCAGGTGGTCTGGTTTGAGAAGTCTGTGCTCGGGCGAGACCGGACCATAGATAGAGCGCCTTGGACGTGGCTCAGCCACGAGTCGAGGGACCCAGGCCCTTCAGCATGACGGCCGGCTATCTTCTCGTAGAGGTCGAGGAGAAGCACTGACTGGAGGGTGTCGTCACGGGCCGATTGCTGCGAGGAGCGTAGCGCCATTCCCAGGCTCTGGATGGCGCCCAAGTACCGCCGGTTGGCGAAGGGCATCAAGTCTGGGCGGTTAAGGTGGAAGGCCATAAAAGCCAGGCTGGCAGCGTCGACGCTGGCGTGCAGATGTCCAGCGGCGGGGGACTCGGCCAGGAGAGGTGTTAGGGCGTCGAAGCTGCAGGAGAATCCGTCGACATAGAGGGACAGGAAGGCATTCCGAGACTGCACATCCCACGTGAGTTGCGGAGTAGCGGTCGGCCGAGGGAGGGTGGAAGCCTGCCGGGCCACTGCCTTTTGCTTCGTGGCACGGGTCTCATCACGGAAGGCCAGCTCGTTGAGGTCGCGGTACCCATGACAGGTCAGCTTGGCTCTGCAGCATTGAGTGCACCCCCCAGGTTGTAGATCACACTGCGTTGTGTTGTCAAGGTCAGCACGCAACCCGGGGTCCTTGGGATGTCCGGTTGTGACGGAGCCTCCTTACCCGGAGCTTCCTCCTCCTACAGGGTAGACAGTCTCTAGAGGGCCGGCCATAATTGACCATGACTCTGGATTGGACGGCAGATGCTCAGAAAAGGAGGGTCCTGCGACGGGCGACGACTCATACGGTAGATCAAGAGATGATGTGGTGGCGGCGATGGTGGAACATGAAGAGACGTCGTCGAGAAAAGGAAGGCCGTGTTGCACAAGCCCTGGGGGAAGCCGCTGCTCCGAGGCCGAGAACAGAGTATGCCAACTTCACGTGAGGCAGTAACTCCTGAGTCAGGCGATGCACTACTTGTACACTTGTACCACCCGTGCCACGGCCCACTTATTCCGCGTTCGTTCCCCACCAGCTCCAGGAGTTGGTGCTACTTTCTACCGCTTCGTTAAATATCACGCGTCTACACTACCACCATCAAAATAGCACCTTATTCGGCATCGGAATCTCGAGTCTCTGAAGCTCTGCAATATATACATACAATCCCCAAGCGAAAGTCGCAAATGTGGCTCAAGAATTTGGCGTTTCCCTCAACAAGCTCCGTAATCGTGTCGCAGGTCGGACATCTAAGAAGGGCGTGCGAGCGCAGAATACCAAGCTTTCAGAAACGAGGAGAGAGCGATCTGCCGCTATATTGATCGACTTGATCGAATCAATTACGTCCTGAATTTGCTACTGACGTTGCAAGCGCCATTCTACTCGGACGCGAAGGTGGGACTGCGACTGTCAGCCGTCGATGGGTCACACGCTTCCTACAAAGCCATGGATATAATAAGGTGGATGTCCTCACAAAGGCTCGCATCAGGGTCAGACATATATCGAATCTATCGAATCGAACGCCAAGGCTTGGTGTTCGAATCGAATGCGACCCTTGTCGATTCGAATCGAATGCATTAAGCCATCGCCACTATCTCCCTCCTCACCCGGTTTCACAATACCATCCACCACTACTTAAAGAATCACCCCACTTAAAGCATAGCATAAAAAATCATCGCCTTATATAAAATCTAATATTTGATGCATATAGAAACTAATTACCTATATCCATTAGAAATGAAATCACTCTAGGTTTCTATAGAAAATTACTTAAACTTTACTCTCTATGTGTTTTTTTAACCTCTAGGCCGCTCCGTATGCGCTAACAGTGCTTTGTTATGACCGTAAGGTCCTAACTTTCGTCCTCTGATCCGACACCCACCTTAATTAACGACTCGACCTCTTCATCCATATCCACTACTATTTCGGCCTCCTTTAGCTCATTAAGAGTTTCTCTAGACGCTAGAGCCTCTGCAAGAGCTATGAATTGTCTGTTCGGGTCCGGTACTGCCTTCTTTTTCTTCCCTCACTGTGCCTAGGCTATCTGCTATTCTAGGCTAGCGATCTGCCTATTCTGAATGGCTACCTTTATTTCTAAAGCTTCTAACCCTTTGTAATCTTACTATACTTCTGCCTCGTCTAGCGACTTTGGTATTTAGCTATATCCCTTACTTGCTAGCTCGTTTTCAGCGTATTATCTAAGTGCAGTTAAGGAGGACTTAGCGTTTTAAACTCTTTTACCCGCTTTTCTCTATCCAGTTGAATTTCTAAATATATTAAAGCTTTATAATGATTTATTAGCTAATTTCTAGTAAACTTCTAGCTGGATAAGATAATCTCTTTCTTTATGCTTGCTTTTCTAGCTTTTGTATAAACTTGAATAAAATTCACTTTATTAATTGAGTAGTGCTATTCGGGCTGTATGATATTGCTATCCGGGCTGTATTGATCACATGACTACGTAATTTCAACCGCATTCGGCAAATGCTCCCCGCCACACCAAAATTACAGTGTAAGTCAAAGAATGCGAATAATATCAGGCCAATTCAATCAAGGTTAACACATCACAACAGCCCGCGAGTCCGGCTACAGCCAAATCGTTTAAAAAACGCATTTCCAGTATTTCCTCTGAAAAATAGTATTTCTATCGGTCCGACTAATATTCCGGCTGCGTAGCCAGAATGATAATGATATCTTCAACGGCTGACGACGCTGACGACGCTAATGACTGTAACCGGGCCGGAGCCGCGGCCACGGCCCCGGCGCCCCTCCCTCTACCTCGTCCTCCTCTAGATCCTCTTCCCCTTATATTTATATAGCCTAGTGATCTTGGTGTTGACAGTTTTCGGGACTGTTGGCTGCTTAGTATGTCCATAAGCTCGGTCTGTAATAGCGTGCGCTATATGCTTAGGTTAAGCCGCCGAGTCGTCTGTGGGTTTTAGCAAGGCTGCTGGGGGGTCTGTTGCTAGGGACTCGAGGCCATACTGGCTTATAGATATGAGGGTATCGTAAGCTTCTTATTCATAGGGATTCAAGGTCGGCCGCGGAGGTTAGCAATAATATCAGGGTCGTGGATTAGCAGAAGTGGCTCTTTGAGGTCTTTGAGGTAGAAATTAGCAGATTTCTTATACTAAGAGCTATAATTCCTACCAAAGGTTTATAAAGCTATTAGTAGGGCAGGATAACTTCCTTTAATAACCGCTCTTTAGTTATTAATAAGTTGTAGATATAGTAACTATAGGGAAGATTATATTACTATATAAAGTTATTAGAATACAGTCTTAATAGCTCGGGGGTTAGCTATATAAGTAATAGGAAAGCTGCCTTAGTAAATCGATACTACTTAATAAGTAAATTAATAACAGCATAGGTTATTTATAAGGGAACCTTACTAAGCCATTCTCAGCCTATATATTCTTATTACTAATATATTATTATTCTAGCTACTTATTACTTATAGTTATATTACTTCTTTTTTAATATCTATTAGATAGCTTTATAAAGATAAAGCAGGTTATTAATATTAGTAACTAGGAATGACTTTACATCCTTATAGGCAGTCTTAATAGAGCTATTAACCCTTTAGCTAAAGTTATAATAGCAGTAAATATAGTACTTTGCCCACTATTTCTACTAAGGTATATACTCCCTTAAGATATATTAAAGAATTGACTTTTACTATAGGTTATAAGCATTATTTATTAAGGCCTAAGCTGCCTTAAAGTCACTCACTTTATTAATATAGATAACTCAGTGCTAGGTAGAAAATATTATCTTATAAGTTAATTTACCTTATATACTAAGTAGCAGTACTAGTAATACTAAGTCTTAATTACTATAAGTTCCTTTATTAGCCTTATAATAAAGAGCTTTATAATGTTAATTACTGAGACTAGGCATTAGTATATAATTGTTATTATTATTATTATTATTAGTATCTTTATTAGTATTAGCATCTTTTAGGTCCTTCTAACGGGCTGCGATCTTAGCTTTAATATTAGCATTAATATAAAAGATGTATAACTACTACTATATATCCAAAAAGGTTATATAAAGAGCGTTTTTTAGGGCTATTTTCTTATTAATAATAATAATAGAAGGCACTTGGATTCTAAGGAAATGGCAGAAATTATCTACTTAGTTATAAAGCTACTAAAATCCTTTCTCTTTTTTAGAGTTAATAAGGCTAAAGCTAAAGTTAGCTATAGACTTTTAGTCTATAATGCTAGTAACTTGAAAAAGGTATATTTTAAAGCGATTAGTCTTATATATATTATCTATACTAAGAATCTCTAAAAACCTCTTCTATATTAGCTTATACTAAGAATAAGTCTAGAAAATAACCTTAACTTTACAGTCAGTACTATACTATATAAAGTGCTTAAGACCCTAATCTTAGAGGGAGCTGATCTATGCTTGCATCGCTGTTTTACTACTGAGAGATGCTTGCTGCAGCTTCTAATAGTTATTATAGATGTCTTTTTATTAAAAGAAAGACAGCTCGATCGTTACATTATATATAATATTACTTATCTCGCGGGTGGGGAGGGATTTGTGCTTGAAAAGAGATTGCTTGACTTTTAGCTGCTCTAGTATGCAGCGGCAATGCATTATATATATAAATAAGTCGAGGGACGGGCTGTAGTTATAGTTAGAGACCGTGACTTAATAGGTCTAGAGATAGTTAAGCTTTTGCGTTGCTAATACTATGATCTTAAATGGGCAGTCGACCTTTTATATACTGGATTTGCGTATATTAGCAGCTTTATACTTATAAGCATTATTATAGTTATAATATAATTAAATATAAGTTGGCTGCTTAATGTTATAAATCTTATAATAGTTATTAAGTAACTTCTTTATTAAGGTAGCGCTGTTCTTATAATAGAAGTCTTATAGAAACTTGATAAGGTTATCTAAAGATGAAAATTGCGTTAATAATAGTAGCGGTGGGATTTAAGAACTTAGGGAAAAGATGCTATTAATAGTATTATCTTTAGTATAAGATTGAGTTATTGTAATTTATGAGAAATAGTTATATAAAATAGTAAAGGGGTAATATAATAGTAAAAAGTCTAAGTTAGCTTAGGAATTGCAATCTAATATTATAGGGTGTTATAAGTAAGGGTAATTATATAACTATAAGCCTTTCTTAATATAGCTAGCATTTTAAAAGTTATATAATAAATTTCCCTCTTTAAGTAAGCGTATTTTAAATACAGTTTAAATAGCAATATTATACAGCCTAAATAGCATTACTCTATTAATTAATATAAAATTAATTAAACTAGCTAGCTTTTATAGTTCTTTTTAATATATACTTTTAATAATGTTAAAAACTCTATTATTTAATAACTATAAACTATAGGAATAGTATATTAATATAATTATAATAGGATAGAGGTTAAATAAGATTATAAAGACTAGAGATTTAACTCTTTAGGTTTTAGGATTTTTTCTAAGGATTTTTTAAAAATAAGACCATTATTAAGAATGTTAGCTTTAATAGCTAGGGAGGTAGAAAAGCCTCTCAGCTGCAGGATTTAACAGTACTGTTATTTTCTAGACTATATAACTATTAATTTTATTATAGATTTCCTGCTTTTTATTAAACCTCTTTTAATTTAGCTAAATACGCCCTTTTCCTATAAGCTAACTGACTGTATTCACAGTCTTCTACTTAAGCCAGATCTACTACTATAATCTTTATCTTTTCAAGCCTTATTATAATTTATAATAGTGATTTAATTTAATAGAGTGTTTAATTAAATACTTTCCTAGCTATTTTAAAAAGACTTACTTATTATATTTACTTATAGTAAGGCTAGAAGTAGCTATTGCTAACCTTTACTAAAAGCAGTAAGATAGTATTAGTTATAATTAGCTTTAATAGCCTTAGAAAGATAGCTAGCTATTTAAGTATAGTTTTTTCTTTATTTACTAAGATTGTTTTATTAAAGGTTATAATAAAGTAATAAGTCTATTATTAACTAAGTATAAAGCTTAATATTAATAAATACACTTTTTAACTATAGTTATTAAATAATTTAATAATTATAAAATAAGTAAGAATAAAAGACTTAAAAAACCTTACTAACTTTAAAAAATATAGTGTTATTTATTAAAGAAAAGGGAGTTAGGTCTTAGAAAAAGTAAAAATAAAAGTAAATATTAAATCTTTACTAAAGCTAGAGCTAGCCTTAGCTAACTTATTAATAAAAAGGGCTTTAAAGCTTAAAAGTATTAAAATAGTTAGAAAAGCGTTTAATAAGATAGTTTATTATAAGAAAAGCTAATTAAAAAAAAGAAAATCTAATTAAGACTATATTTTAAACTAATAAATACTTAAATAGTAAAGTATTAATAAGGCTTTAATTAAGTAATTTATAATATTAGTCTTATTATTAATATAAGTAATTATAAAAAGTATAGCTTTAGTAATATTATTATATTTAGTAATAAAAAGTAAGAGGAAATAATTAAAGAAAAAGAAAATAAAGAAAGGGCTATTATTAATTAAGAAAGTATTAAATTAAAATAATACTTTTAAATAAGTATTAAATAAAGAGATTTCTTTAAGTATAATTATTATATTCTATACTTTTATATTAACCTTATATTATAAAAAGTAGTTAGCTATTAAATACTTTTTTTAAAGCTTATTAATAAGACTAAAGAGAATAAAGTTATTATATTACTAACTTTAGACTTTAAAAAGACTTAAAATATAATAAATTACTATTATTAATTAAAATCACTCTTTATTAATTAAAAAGCATTTAATAAAATACTTTTATTTTATTAAATATTAAAAATATAAAATACTAATTAATAATCTTATAATTAATTAACTTTTAAATTAAACTTATAATAATAAAAACTTTTTAAAAACTTTATTAACTTAGGATTTAAGCTAAGTAATAAAATAATAATTTTAAAACTATTTAATAATAATATTAAAGTTAAATATAAAAAAGTAAAAGTTCCTTTATATAAATTCTATAATAAATTCTTTAATAAGAATATTTCTAGCTTTTTATAATTATATAAAAACTATTTTAATAATAGATTAAGTAAGCTAAAAGAAAGAAAGATATTTATACTTAATTTTATTTATAATAACTACTAATTATTAATAAAAAGGTCCTTTTAAAAAGAAATATAATTTAAAATAAAACTAAAGTTAAAAAAAGTCTTTAAAAACTTAAATAAGAAATAGATTAATTAATAAAATAACTTTAGTAAATAAAGAAGAAACTATATTTAAATAGCTAGCTATTTTTCTAAAGCTATTAAAGCTAATTATAATTAATACTATTTTACTACTTTTAGTAAAGGTTAGTAATAGTTACTTTTAGTATTACTATAAGTAAGATAATAAGTAAATCTCTTTAAAATAGTTAGGAAAGTGTTTAATTAAACACTCTATTAAGTTAGATTATTATTATAAATTATAATAAGGCTTAAAAAGATAAAAGTTATAATAGTAAATCTGGCTTAAGTAAAAGACTATAAATATAATTAGTTAGCTTATAGAAAAAGAGCATATTTAGCTAAATTAAAAGAGGTTTAATAGAAAGTAGGAAATTTATAATAAAATTAATAGTTATATAATTTAGAAAATAATAGTACTATTAAATCCTATAGCTAAGAGGCTTCTTTACTTCTTTAATTATTAAAGTTAATATTTTTAATAATAGTCTTATTTTTAAAAAATCCTTAGAAAAGATCCTAAGATTTAAAGAGTTAAATCTCTAGTTTTTATAACCTTATCTAACTCCTATTTTATTATAATTATATTATACCTCCTCTTATAAGATAATTACTATCTCTAGCCAGCTTTAAGCTTATAGCTATAAACTCCTTATACTTTACTTTTATATATTTTAATTTACTTTCTTTATAATTAGAAGTATTTAATTAAATACCTCTCTTACTTTATATTCCTTTATTTCTTACATTTACCTTTTTATTAATAATAACACTTTTCTTAACTTATTTTAAGTAATAATAGTTAAAAGGCTTATTTATAAATAGTATTAATAATAGCTTTTTATTAATTTAATATAACTCATTCCTTAAAAATATATTTAATATATATACTTAAGATTAATAAATATTATATAATTTAATTAAGAATTTATAATAACTTTATTATATTTATAATAATTATTATTTTTTAAGCTCTTTCTTTTATTTATAAATTAATATAAAAGTTCTAACCTTATATAATTATCTTATTAATTACTATAACTAGCTCTACTTTATAAATATAAATATTAAAAGCTTATTATAGCTCTTTATAAAAAGAGCTAGAAGAACTTAATTTATAGCTCTTTAATAAGTATACATTTTATATAAATTAATTATTAATAAATAGTATATATATAAAGAGTAATAAAATATTAATATTATTATAAGCTCGAGCTTTACTCACATTTAATAATAAGTCTGTATATAACCTGTATATAAACTATGCTTAGCTTATTAGCTAAAGGATAGTATATTACTAAAAGAAGCAAATTAATATAAGTAAAATAACTCTTCTTTAAAAATATTAATTTAATAATTAATACTTACTTATAGTTATTATAAGGCCAGTTTATTATAATTAATATCCTTTAAAAGCTAACCTAATTATAAAGAGTAAATAAAAAGTAGCTCTAGAAGTGAACTTAATTATAATTATACTAAAAGAATTATAATATAATATAATACTATTATAAAAGTCAGTTTAAAACTAATTTTAATAAGTTTAAATTAATTAAGCTATATTTAATACTTAATAAGAAGAGCTATATAATACTATAGCCTAGCTATAATTATTACTTATAGTAATTAGTATATAAGTATTAATACTTATAATAAGGTATAATACTCTTTAACTTATTATAAATAAGCATACTTTAAATAATTAGTATAAATTAGAATATATTATAATAAGCTATTTATTTATACTTAGAATAAACACTTTTTAAAATATTATAAACCTTTAAGTATAAGAATCCCTACTTATAATAATCTTTTATATTAAGAGAAAGCTATTATTAAATAAACTAAAATATAATAATAATAAGTAAATACTCTTATTATAATTAGTAATAATATAATATAAATTTAAAAAGAATAAATGCTTTATTAAAAGCTATAAGAACTAGTAATAATATATTTAAAAAAATATATTAAATAAACTATAAGAAAAGGTTATAGTCTTTTATAAAGTAAGAAGTATAATAAGTAAATATAACTTAAAAGAGTTTTTTATATATATATAGTCTATTTTTAAGAATAACTATTATATAAAAAGGGGCTTAAATAGAACTTAAAATAATAGAATAAAATAAAGATAAGTTCTTTTCTAAGTATATTATATACTTTAAGCAGATATTAATATAAATAGGAGGCCTATAATAAAAAGATAGTATAAAGTTAGTATAGCTATAATAAGGATTAAATAAGTATATAAAGAAATATTACTTAAGTTAAAACATTTTATAAGATAATTATACTATAGCTATTGCCTTTTATAAAAGTATAGCTATAGATATTAAAATATTAGTATTAAAAGACTATTATTATATATACTTTTAAAGGCTTTAGGCTCTAGCTCTAGTGCTAGCGCCAGCCTTATAAAAGGATGTAAATAATAACACTCTAATATTTAATATTAACTTAATATAGATAACTCAGGGCTTAAAGAAGGCCTAGCCTAAGTGCAAAAGTTAGTAATAATAATAATAAGTAGTATAAGTATTATAAGAGAAAATATAATAAAAGTAGGAAGATAGATCCTACTTTTAATATAAAAAGAATATATATTATATTATAGCTTATAATTTAGCTCTAGTAATAAAGCTAGTATAAATAAATATTATAAGTATTAATAAAAGAGAAGACTTAATAAAAGAGAATTCTAAATTAGAAAACTTTATACTTTTAAATTAAGACTTATATAAAAGTAAAATAACTTACTAATTATACCTTTAAAAAAGCTGGTTTTAATAAAAGAGAAAGCTAAAGAAATAGAAAATAGAATAAATAAACTACCTTTTCTTATACCTATTCTCTTTAATTATACTAGCTTTTTATAAGTATAAGTAAATAGTAATTATAATTATTATAATATAATTAGTAAATAAATAGCCTAGAAATTAAGTTTAAAATAAGTCTGCCTTCTAACTCTCTAAGTCCTTAGTATAATAATAGGATAGTTAAAAAACTAGTATATAATACATTTTATATAAAATTAGCTAAATATTAATAGATAGAAGTGCTTAGCCTTACTTTATATAGTTCTAAGCTTTATATAAAACACTATCCTAAGAGTCCTTTAAATAAGAATGTATAATATCTCTCTTTATATAAGCAGGAGTAAACTTATTATTAGAGGGGCTGGGAACCTTATTATAAGAGAACTCCTTAGCTGCTCTAATATTAATAATATAATAAAGATTATAAAATATATATTTATAAGACTTATTTAATAAAGAAGGAAATAAAAAGAATATAAAAGCTTATTTCTAATTATAAGTATTTATAAAATAGATATAATTATAAATATAAGAGTAAAAAGGAAGGCTCTTTTAAAAGTAAAAAGGGCAGTATTACTAAAGAAGCTCTTAATATAAATCTAAGACTTAGCAAACTTATTTAATAAAGAGAAAGTAAATAGATTACTTTTATATTAAAGTACTCTTAACTATTATATCTAATTATAAAAAGATAATAATAAGTATATATTAAAACTATTATAAAGTCTACTTTATAATATATTATAAGACTATTTACTTAAACTTTAATAATAAATTATAAGCCTTATAAATAAAGAATAGATTTAAGCAAGCTCTTTATTAATTATAATACTAGTCCTCTTTATTAAAAAGCCAGAAAGTGAATAAAGATTTTATATAAATTACTAAGCCTTAAATAAGCTTATAAACTAAGACTAATATCTATTACTACTTATTAAAGAAATGCTCTATAGCTTTATAAATATATAATAGTTTATAAAGCTAGATATACACTCAGCCTTTTACTACATTCAGATTATAAAAGGGAATAAGAAGTTAATAGCATTTTATACCTATTTTAAGCTATTTAAATAACTAGTCTGCCTATTTAAACTCTTTAGAATGCTAGTAACCTTCTAACACTATATTAATAAAGTATTAAATAGATATTTAAATAACTTTATAATAGTATACTTTAATAATATCTTAATTTACTTTAGAAGTAGCTATAATAACTATATAAAAAAGTTAAAAGTTATTTTAAAATAATTAAAGAAGGTTAGGCTGAATATTAATATTAATAAATGCGCATTTATAATAAAAGAAGTTAAATACTTAGGGTTTATTATTAAAGTAAGAGTAAGGATCTATTCTAACCTTAAGAAAGTTACTACTATCTAAAAGTAAAAGCTCCTAACCTAAGTTTAAAGCATTTAGAGCTTTCTAGGCTTTATAAACTTTTATTATAATTTTATAAAAGATTTTTTAAAGATTATAAACCCCCTCATTCATTTTATAAAGAAAAATGCCCCTTTTTAATAAAGTAAGAAGGAGAATAAAGCATTTAAAACACTTAAAGCCATATTTATTATATACTCTATATTAATAGAATAAGACCTAGATTAGGATATAATAATAAAAGCAGATAGTTTAAGCCAAGTATTAAAAGAATACTTTTTATAATATAATAAAAATAGAATATTATACTCTATAGCCTATTATTCTATAAGACTAATATTAATATAAAGGAATTATATAATTTATAATAAAGAGTTATAAGCAATTATATCCTATTTAAAAGTATAAGTAATAAAGCTAAAGAGCATAGTATAGCTATTTACAGTCTTTATAAACTATAAGAACTTAAAGTACTTTATATATCTATATCTTATTTTAAAATAATAAGTATAATAAGTAGAAATATTATTATACTTTTAGTTTATACTATATTATTATTTTAAATTTAAAGCACTTTACTTAAATATACTATTATAAAATAGTTAAAATATAAAGAAAGATAAAATATAAATAGCTAGTATTATATACTTAGTTAATATTTATATAATAAAAGTAAGTAAAGCATTAATATATATACTTTTAAATAAAAAAGATATTTTCTTAAGTAATTTCTTTAGTAAAATATAGGATTAAAGCATAAGTAAAGATAAAGCATACTATACTTAACTTAATACTATTTAAAAGAGTGTATAGCATTTCTTTAAAAATACAGAAACCTATAAGCAGATTATAAATTATAAAATTAATAAATAAAGAGCATTACTATACTATAGCTAGTTATAGCTTTTATAATAAGAACTTCTAATTATAGTAATAATTTAATAAATATATAAATTAATAATATTAAAGTACTTAAAGAGGAATATTATATTCTAACTATTATAATATAGCTATTATTAGAATAGTATATTATAAGCAGTCTATAAATTTATATAAAACTACTATTACTATAATAAGCACATCTTATAATAGTATTACTAAGGCCTCTTATAACCTTTACTAATTATAAACTAATTCTAGACTTAGATTTTAATAGATTTTATAATAGACTTATTAATAATAACTAAGAAAAGCCCCTATTACTTTATAATAATTACTAATAGATTATTAAAGTATATTTAAATAAAAGTAATAATATTAATAATAGTAAAAGTATATATAAAGCGATTTAAGAACTATTAATAGCAGTTTTATAAGTTCTTAAAATAAATCATTTCTAATTACAGCTTAAATTAAATAAGTAACTTTTAAACTATACTATATATACTAATTAGCTTTAAATAACTATTATTAATAGCTTACTATTTCTAAACTAATAGTAAAATAAAAAGAGTAAACTAAAAAGTTTAAATAATTTTATAGCTTATTATAAACTTTATATAAACAGACTGGCTTATATATTTAACAGCCTATTAATTAATATTAAATAACTAAAACTTAATAATAATAAAAGTAAGCTTAAACTGGCTTTTTAATAGATTTAATATAAACCTTATTTAATATAAAAAACATCTAACTATAAGCATATTATTTCTAAAAGGAAAGATATTAACATTCTTTACTTACTTATAAAAGGGAATAGCTATTATATAAGTTATAATAGCCTATACTTAATAATAGTAAATAAAGTTAATAAACAGAGCTTAATATTTAATAGAATAGTTCTAAATTAGTAATTATATATAGCTATCTTTATATAATATTAAGACTAACTATTTAAATAAGAAGCTTAATTAAATTTATATTAAGTATATAATAATAGTAATACTAAGCTCTATAATAATAATACTTAATATCCTAAGTAAAATCTACTTAATATTCTATATAAACTTAATAGAAAAAGCAATAGATAATCCGCTCTTTTTTTAAATTTTAATTAATTACTAACTAAACTTAGAGTAAATCGCTTAGTTAAGTAAGAAAGAGCTAGAAGTAAAATACTATATAAAAGAAATTCTTATAATAAGGAATACTAAAGGATATAATAAGTATAAAGTATTAATTAAATAAAAAGGCTATTTATAGCTAATATAAGAATTATTAAAACAATTTTAAAATATATAAATATTAAATAAGTTTAAAAAGACTTAGAAAAATATAAAGTTAAATAATAAATTATATATATATTAATACTAACAGTAAAATTCATTAAACTATTACTTAAGTAAGAGGGAGAGAGGATAATAACTTAAAATACCTTATTATTACTATCTTAAGTAAAGGAGGATTAGTTATAATATAATATATTACTTTAATACCCCTCTTAATAAGAGGATATAAAATAGTAAGATTGGCTAGAAAACTAAAGAGTGAGGAGAGAAGAGTTATTAAATAACCTATTATTAAGCCAGGCCTAACTCTAACTCCTAAAGGTTATATAAGCTAAAACCTAAGTAATAGTAGTTAAAGTCTGATTATATTAAGTATTATTAGCTAACTAATAATACTTATACTCCTCCTTATAAGTAATATAATTATACTCTATATTAATTTAATAGTCTTAAAGGTAATAGTTAATAAAAAGAGCAGAGGTAAGAAAGAGAATATATACTAAAGTTATAAAAGCTTAATTAAATAATATATATTCTCTTAATAATAATATAAACTAATTACTAAGCAAACTAATACTACTAGTATTAGTAATTTACTTACTATTAGTAAATAAAAGAAGAACTATATAAAAGCGGAATAGGAAAGAGGTTCTAAGTAGTAAAAATAAGAGCTTATTTTATAAAAGAGCTATTAATGCCTATAATACTAATACAAGCATTAAGAAGAGTAAAAGCAGGCTAAGGGTAATTAAAAGACTATTTAATAATAGTAAGGGCTTTATATTAATAATAAGTAAGGTAAATAAAGTTAGTAAAGAAAATAGCCTTATAATTAGGATAGTTAGTAATATAAAAATAAGTAGTAATAATAATATAATTATTATATTAAAAAGTATTAACTAAATTATATAAAGCTTAGTAAAAGAGGGAATTTATTATTAATAAATACTTTATTTAAATATAGTTATAATAAGTAATATAATAGGCTTAATAGCCTTTACTTTAGTTAAGAACACACTCTATCTTATTACTATAAGTAAGTTAATAAATATACTAAAAGTATATAGCCTATACTTAAGATAAAAGTATATTAGCCTTATTATTAGAGTTTCCCTTAATAAGATAACTATTTATAATATATTTAAAAAGCTATAAAATATTAATAAACTATAAGTAAAGTAAATATAAGAAGAAGATATACTATATATAAAAGCTTATAGCTATAGTAAAGAGTAAAGGGGTTATTACTATTATTTAATAGTAATTTACTTCTAGAAATAGCTATAGTAAATATTAGATAAATATAGTTAGTATATTAAGATTAAGAGAAAGAGAGGAGAAATAAACTTATATAATAATAGTAAAGATAAAATCAGAGTATAATAAGAGTGTAAAAAAGAGCATTAGAAATAAGACTATAAGTAAGAAGAAGTTAAAATATGCAAAAAGGGAAAAATAATAAAGTAATAAAGCAAAGCATAAAGTTTTTTTTTAAAGTATATATATATTAAAGTAATCCTATATACAATTTATAAAATGCTTAGAAAATCAGTACTATATACTGAATTTTTTATTAACTATAGCTTATATATAGTAAATAATATACTGAATTTTTCATTAATAAGAACTAGGATTTATAAAGATTGAGTTAAATTTTAATTAAAAGTAGTGTGGATATTATAAGTATTAGAATAAGATTTTAATTTAACTAAGCCTATATATAACTAAGCTAATAGAGCGAGCAACTTAGAGAAAAGGGGTACATTATAAGCTTAAGCTTTACTTACACTTAGTAATAAGTCTATATATAGCTTATATATAAACTATACCTAGCTTATTAACTAAGAAATAATATATTATTAAAAGGGGCAAATTAGTATAAGTAAAATAACTCTTTTTTAAGAATATTAATTTAATAATTAATACTTACTTATAGTTATTATAAGGCCAGTCTATTATAAATATATATAATAAGTAAGTTAAAAATATAAGTAAGTTAGAAAAGTATATAATATAATTAAAATCAGTAATTTTAGATTTCTTAAAATTAAATATAAGGCTTATTAAGATTTAAAAATACATTTTTAAAATAAATTAAAAAAAAAGTTATAAGATAGTATTTTTTTAAAGAATTTTAAAATTTTATTAAGCTAATTATAAGTAAAAATAGTAAAAAAAACAGTGTGAATTCTATATTACTAATACTATAAGTATATATAGCTTAAAGAAATTCTTAAAAATAATATATATTATAAATAAGCTAGGTTTAAAATTTTAACTATTTTAAACTTAGTTTAATTTTTTAAGAAAATTTTTAAAATTTCATTTTAAAGTATATTTTATATTTCTAACTTGCTTATATTCTAACTTACTTATTATATATATTACTATTATTACTTTTAATAATAAGTTAAATAATAAGCTTTTTCTTACTTACTTTTAAAGCTAATTAAAATAGCTAGTTTAATTAAATAATTATAATTTTAAATAAATATTAACTATTTAGCTTTATTATTATTAATAGTTTTAAAGTAAATATTTATACTTATATATAAAAAGGAGTTCTTATTATACAATTTATAAAAAAGTTAAAAAGAGTTTATTATAAATAGCTATTTATAATAACTATATTATACTATTTATAAGTATTAGTAATTATTTTAAGAATCTAGTTATAAATCCCTTTAGTTATAATTAAAATAAGACTAAAGTATTAATATAAAAGCTTAAAAAAGCAGTCTAGCTTTTTAATTATTTAATAATTATTATTAATTATAAAGGTATTAATATTCTATTAATTAATTACTTTTAGCCTTTTTATATTAATATAAAAGTTAGATATTTTTAAAACTATAATAAGATTAAATAGTATATAAATAGTATTATAATTATTTAAAATATTAATAAGTTATTTATTTTAAATAATCTTATTATTTTATATACTTAGTTTATTTAAAATAGTATATTTAATAAACTTTAAGACTTTATTAATACTTGTAAAAGCTATAGTAATAAAAGGAGTAAAAGGAGTAAAAGGATATTAATAGAACTTAGTAATTATAAGTTAAAGAATTAACTAATTAAAAAAAGAATTAATAATTTAAAAAGAGTAAGAAAAGATAATTAAAAAGATAAATAGTTTAATTTAATTAATTAAGAAATGTATATATTAATAATAATAATCCTTTTAAACTAATTAGAGAAAAGCCCTAGCTTTATAAAGAGATTACTATTTAATTATATATTTAATTTAATAAGGGATTTAAATAATTCATTATAGTAAAACTGAGTAAGTTATATCCTAAGTTTTAAAACTATTAAATATATATTTAATACTTAAACTCTAATCTTATTAAAGGTTTTTATTATAAATATCTTTTATAATTATAATATAAGGAAGATAGGCTTTTTAAAGTATATTATATACTATTATAAAGCTAAAATCAGAAGATTTTAAATATATTATTTATAGTCTTATTTAATAAGAGCTAAAGGAGATATTTCCTTATTAATTATATATTTTATATATAAAGACTTTATAATACTTAAAGTATATAATTTATTTTACTTCTTTTTTAAACTTATATACTTTATTACTTAATTATAAGTTAATAAATTAAAAGAGTTAAATTTAGTACTTTTATAAAAAGAGTTAAACTTAAGAGTTTTAATTAATATTACTTTTACTATTTATTAGTAAAATAGCTTAATTATTCCTTAAAGACTTTAAGTAAATAAGAAAATATAAAAGTAATTATATTTTTAACTGCCTTTTTAATAAGTAATTAGTATTTTATAAACTTTAAAGTTCTAAAGCTTTTTATTTTATATAAGAATTTACTTTTAAACTATTATTAAAGCTTAAAACTGCTTTATTTTTTTATTTTTTAATATATTAAAAATAATAATTACTTATATTTAATATTTTAAATAAATGCAAACTAGTAATAATAAGCCTAGTAATAAAATAACTTAATATAGAATTACTAATTATAAAATTAATTTACTATTAATTAAAAACCTAGTTATAAATAGTTATTATTAATAATTATCTCTTATAAAAGCTATTAATAAAAGAAAGAGCTAGTTTTTTTTTAATTACTTTTAATAATAGAGGATTTAAATATAATTAAGCTATTAACTATAGTTATAATATTTTAAAGGCTATATATAAGCATACTTATAAAAGTAAGGAGTTAGTTATTATTTATAAAGTCCTACTTTACTCCAGTCTTTAAAAGAGACTAAAGAACTTTATAATAAAGTATTTAGCTTATATTATTAAATTTATTAAAGTTAGAAAGAGAAGATACTAAAAAGGCCTAGTATTAAATAGATTTAATATTATTAAAGACTAACTACTTATTTTAATATTAATTTTAATATAACCAGTTCTTATATTATTAAATTATAATAGCTTAATTATTAATTAAAGTAGTTATTTCTTAATTAAAGATAATGTCTTTAAAGTATAAAAAGCTATTATTATTACCTTTATTTTTAATTAATTCTTATTAGAATTTAACATTTTTATTTAAAAAGAAAAGGCTATTCTCTCTTTTTATAATTATAAGCATTATATTTAATATTAATTAATTAATTATAATAATAGAAAACTAAATATAGTTATTAAATAGTATATAATAAGATAATATTATAGAAATTATAAAAATAGAACTTATATTATAAGTATAACTATAATAAAGCAGTTATTTAATAATATTATAAAGAGTAAAAAAAGAGAGATTAATTATATAATTATAAAATTATTATTTTAAAATAAGCTATAAGCTCTACTTTTATAATTATTATATATTTATTCTAAGTCTTTTAATATAAATTATATTAAACTTTCTAATTATAAAAGATACTATTTTTAAAGCTTTAGTACTTATATAATAAATACTTAGGCTTTTTAAGTCTAACTCTCTTTTTTTCTTCTTTTTTATATTTCTTATAACTTCCTTCTTCTTTTCTTCTTTTATTATTATTATTACTTTTATCTTTTTATCTTTTTAAACTATTATTATAATATTAACTTAACATACTTAATAAGCAAGCGCTATAAACAAGCGAGCGCTATAATAAGATTTTTACCTTAAATTACAATTTTAAGAAAATTCTTAAAAATCTAAACTAAGCTTAAAATAGATAAAATTTTTAACCTAGCTTATTTATAAAATATATTATTTTTAAGAATTCTTTTAAATTATATATATTTATAATACTAGTAGTATAAAATTCACACTATTTATTTTACTATTTTTATTTATAACTAGTTTAATAATTTTTTAAAAAGTCTAAGAAAAATACTTACTTATTAACTTTTTAATTAAATATTTAAAATTAATTTCTTAAAAATCTTAAAGCTATATAGCCTATTTTAGAAAATTTGAGATTTAGAGTTTTAAGTATATAATATAAGTATAGCGCTCGCTTGTCTATAGTACTCGCTTATTAAGTATATTAATTAACTTTTTCTTATAATACTTTTAATAAAGATAAGCTTATTATTCTTTAGAATATCTTTTTTTAATACTTTCTTAATATATATAGCTTAGCTAAGTATAATATAAATATTAATACCTTTAACTTATAGCTTACTATCTATTAATATAATTATAATACTCTTTCTTTTTAAGCATTTTCTATTTTTAAACTTTTAACTTTAAATTAACTTATAAATGCTCTCTTTTTCTAGCTTTTTTCTAAGATCCTTTATTTAATTAAACACTTTTTTAAATAATTACTAACTTCTAAGTCTAGTTTTATAACTATCTTACCTTTAACTGCTTTAATTAATCGCTTTATATTAAAGTTAAGCTTACTTTTTTTTTTAAAATTAACTTATATAACTATTTAATCTAGCTTCTTATTAAAATTAAATAATTTCAGAATTCTACTATTAAAGCTAGTATTTAGTTATTAAAAACTATATTAACTTATTTAATATATATTCTTATTAAATAATCTTACTTTATTAATTACTTTTTTATAACTCTTAATAAAGCTCTTTATTATATTAAAGCCTTATTTATAGTTTTTATTAAAAATACTAATTTAATTATATATTATTATTACCTTTCTAGCTATTTTTCTTATATAATACACTTTTAAAACTATATTCTAACTCTATTTTATACTTATATCTTATATTTTACTTTTATAAATAGTTAGTATATTAATTATATTTAATATAACTATTCTAACTATAACTAAAAATAGTTAATTAATTATATTTTAATTAATTATTATTAAAGTTTATATAATCACTTTTTAAATAGTATTATAATTATTAAGTCTTATACCTTTAGTTTTTAAATAGCTAATATACTTAATTCTATATTTTATTTTTAAATTATTATTAATTACTTAGCTAAAGGAGGCTCTATAGTTAATTAAACTATTATATACTAAGTAATTACTTAATTTACTTAAGTTTTAAAAGATAGGTTCTATTTATTTTAAATATTATTAGTAATATTTTTTCTATTAAAGTCTTTTTATTTTTAATATTATTTTAAGTCTTTTAAAAAGAATAGTATAAAAATTTAATAGCTCTTTTACTTTATAATGTTTTTATTTACTTTTTTACTTTTATCTTTATAATTACTTTTCTACTTTACTATAATGTATATAATAAGCTTGTATAATAAACAAGTAAGTATAATATTCTAATTTTCACCTTAAACTGCAGTTTTAAAATAATTCTTAAAAATTCAAACTAAGCTTAAAATAGCTATAAATCTATACTTAGCTTATTTATAACATACTTTATTTTTAAGAATTTTTTTATATTATATATATATATAGCGTTAGTAATATTAAATTCGCACTGTATTTTATAGTATTTTTATTTATAGCGAGCTTAATAATTTTTTTAAAAATGCTAAAAAAATACGTCTCTTTTAACTTTTTAATTAAAGATTTAAAATTAAATCCCTAAAAATCCTAAACTTAGATAGGCTGTTTTAGAAAATTTAAGGTTTAGCTTTTAAAGTATATAGTATAAGTATTACGCAAGCTTGTTTATTACACAAGCTTATTATATATGTTATTACTTTACCTGCCTTTTTATATAAAAGCTTAACTATTTTTAGTATATTTCTTATATTCCTAAGTATTTAATTAAATACTTTTTTAATTAATATTCTTATCCTTTTAATCTTAAAGTATTTTAATAATTTATACTTTTATATTTATTTAAAGTCCTTTTTATAATTAAATAAGCTTATTTATTTACTTTTTCTAAGTCTTAATTTATAAATTCTATAATTTCTCCTCTATTTATTAATAATTAAGTATTTTACTAAATACTTTTCTATTTATTCTTATTTAAAAACTCTAATAAAATAGTATTAAAATCTTATTATCTTTATTACTAACTTACTATTCTTAACTATTTTTAATAAACTGCTTAAGTTAATTATTATTATTTATTCCTAGGATTTTTATACTATTTAAAGTTTTAATAATATATATTATCTTATTTTTAAAGGCTTTTTTAATTTTAAATAGTTCTAGCTATTTAAACTTAAGTTTAATTATAGTAAATATATTATTATAGTTTTAAATATTATATTATAAGACTAGGTCTCCTTTTTTTAAAAGTAACTTATAAAGCTTAAAAGCATTCTTTTTAATAATTTTATAAGTATTATTATATTTATAAGCTATAACTTTCTTTCTAGCTTTTTTTATATCTTTTTATTATCTTTTTAAAATCCGGATTCTAATTAGAATTACTTTCTTTATTAATTTAATATTATCTTAATTAATTAATTATTAAGTAAGGACTTTAACTTCTATTAAAAGGATTAATTTCTATTTATAAAATAAGAAAAAGAGCGATCTTTTATAAGATCTTTAAACTATAGACCTATTTATTAATAGCGCTTTTTTAATTAAATAAACCTCTTTACTTAATATTTTAATCTTTTTAAAGTAATTAACTATAAAGATATAACTAACTTTAATAATACTATTAGCTTTTAAATTATAAGCTATAATTTTTATAATAAAAATACTAACGTATATAATAAGCATGCGACGCATCCAAGTATACGACGCACTTATACTATATACCTAAAAGTATAAACTTTAAATTTTCTAAAATGGGCTGCATAGTCTTAGGAATTTTAGAAAATTAATTTTAAGTAATTAATTAAAAAAGTCATAAGTTAGTATTTTTATTAGATTTTTAACTAATTTAGTTAGCTTTTTAAAATTATAAATAAATAAAAAAACAGTGCAAATAAGATTTTTTAAAATAAGTTTATAAATAAAATCTTTTAAAAATTTAAAAAATTCTTTACTTATTTTTATATACTTATTAAACCTATATATAAAATATAAGCTATTTTAAGTCTAGTTTAAATTTTTAAAGAATTTTTAAAAAAGTACTGTTTTAAGTATAAATTGGAAATGCGTCGCATACTTGGATGCGTCGCATGCTTATCATATACGTTAAGCTTATTTAAATTTTTTAAAATACCTTTTTAAATTTCTCTTTTATTATTAATAATAATTTTTAATAGTATATTATAAGAATAAATAATTATTTTTATAAACTTTTTAATATAATAAGCTAATAAATATAGTATTATTATAGCTTTAATTTATTTAATAAAGTTATATTATACTTTTAATAAGAACTTTATCTTACTATTTAAAGATAAATATTAATTATTTATATAAATCTTTATTATTAAATACTAAAGAGCTATTAATATTAACTCTTTAGCTATTTATTATATTATATAAAATTAGTAAATTAGATAAGTGTTTATTATTTCCTTTAAATCCTATTTTATACTTTATTAAAAATAGTAATATTTAAACAGTTTCTAAGTAATTAATTATTTTTTATAAGTTTCTTTTAAGTAATAGAATCTTATTAAATGCTTTTAAACTTTTTAAAAGTTAATAATAAGTACTAAATCCTCTCCTTTCCTTAGTCTTTTATATTAAATCTAATCTCTTTAAATAAAATACTAAATAGCTTTTTTAGCTAATTATTAATAGTCTTTAACAGCTATTCCTTTAAGTCTTTATAATATTATAAGGAATTTAGCTAATACTAGCTATTAACTAGTATAATTATCTTTTAAAAGTATTTCTTTAAGTCTGAATAGAATAGTATTAAAGTAAGTATTAATAAATTCTTTTATATTCTTTTTAGCTTTTTTATTTTATTAATTAAATTTACTTACTAGCTTTTTAAAAAGCTTATTAACTATATTATTCTTTTTATTAAAAATATACTTAATTATAATATTAAATAACAGAATATAGCTAATTTATCTTACTATTATTATTATAAGAATATTATTTACTTTATTATTAATTTAATTAATTAAAATATAAAAGTCAGTTTTTAAAGTAAAATAAATATTATATAAATACATTTATAAGCATTTAATAATATAAAGCAGCCCTTTATATTCTAATTTAATTATATTATAATACTTTTTAATATTAGTCTAAAAGTTAGATTTATAATATATTAAATAACGCTTTTCTTTTCTAATTTATATAAGAATAGCTCTCTAACTAAAGATTAATAAATCAGTTATTAAAATAATTAGTTTACTTTTTATTAATAGATTTAATAAAATAAATATAAAAGTAATAATAACTATAAATTTTAAAAAATCCATTACTTTTTACTATTCTTTACTTTATTTTTTATTAAACTTAAATAAATATATAAATATATATATCTCCTTTAATAAGCTAAGTTTTAAACTTTATTATAAGCTTAAAAATTCTATATAAAATCCTATTTAAATATATTAAAATATAGTATTAATAACACTATTCACACTATATAACTAATCATAGCTAATCGGCCTAATATCAGTCCGTGCTTTAAAATCAGGCAATTTTGCTTTATAATTAAAGCTTTTAATTCCTCCGTGATTTAAAATCAAGATATCTCAGCATTTCCTTAATATATAATTACAAAAATAATACCACTAAATAGCTGAATTTCTGAGCTTCTTAATGGTATATTTTATGTCCTAGTGACTATATATTTGCCGGCTTAATTTATTTATAAAAGAAGGACTACCCTTAGGGCTTATTTCCTCATATAATAGAATTATATACTATTATTATACACTATAATAAACTATCTTCTAATAAGACACTCTTATCTTTATATACTTCTTACTTTATTATTCTTTATAAAAATATCCTTATATAAGCTATAAGCTTATACTTTTATTACTTAATAACCTTTAATAATAAGGATATAAAAACTTTTAATAAATTAAAGGCTATAATAATAGGATATAGTTTTAAAGAAATCAGAATTATTAAAACTTGGTAACTTTCTAATAATAAGTAAGTTATTTTAATAATCTTTAAGACTAAGGTATTCTTAAGACTATGCCTTTTTAAAAGTAACTAATAATTTAAAAACTAGATTAAAAATAAATAATACTTTTTAAAATAACTAATAATAAAGCCAGTATTTAAAATATCTTTAAAAGAAATAGCATTTCTTAAGTTACTAGCTAATATTAATAAGAAGTAAATAATACAAGTTATAAAAAATGTAATTATTATTAATATATAAAATGACTAATATATTAGAAACTAAGGGAATCCTATTATAATTACTTTTAATATTAATTATAATAAGTTAAAGGATTTAATAAAGAAAGGTTTAAAAAAGGAAGGATAAGAGTCTATTTATAACTAAGTTAACTAATTAATTAAGTCCTTTATTTTAAGATAACTTAAGTAATATAAATATATAATATAAAAATACAGTAATAAGAAATATAGTAATATAAAAATAAAAGTCTGAATAGCGGTTTTAATAGCGATTTAATATATTATATATTTAACTTTTAAATTAATATTAAAAAGTATTATAATATAATGAAATTAAAGTATAAAGAAATACTTTTATATTATTAAATACTTATAAATATATTTATATTATATTCTTTTTACTTTAAAAACTAATTCTTATAATATATTTAATAAGTAAGTAAGCTAAATAAGTAAGTAAGCTACTTATATTATATAATTAAAAGTAATAATTCTCAATTTTCTAAAATCAGTTATATAAATATAGGAATTTTAAAGAATTAAATTAAAATATTTTATTAAAAAAGTTAGTAAATAATATTTTTTCTAGAATTTTAAAAAATTAATTTAATTTTTTAAAAATAAAATTAAGATTATATTAAATAATTATATAAATATTTTTTTTTAAAAAATATAGGAAATTTTCTTATTATTATAATAAAATTAATAGACTTATAACTTAAATTATATATATTTTAAGCTTAGTTTAGATTTTTAAAGAATTTCTTAAAAATCGCACTTTAAAGTATAAAACTATATTAACTCACTTACTTATTTAACTTACTCACTTATTAAGTATATTATATCTAAGTATTTACTGCACTTTTCCTTACCTTTAAAATTAAAACTTTAATAAAACTATTATAAAATATTAAATTAATTAAAACTAATTATTATACTCTTTTCTAAAGGTTTTAATTATAACTTAATAAGTTCTTATATTATAATTAGTCTTTTTATAAATTATATAATACTTTTCCCTTAATAATACTAACTTCTATTACTTATTACTTTTTAATAATTTAGCTATTACTTATATATTAATGTCTTTTTAATTTATTTTATCCTTCCTTCTTATTTAAAGTTATCTTTCTTTTTTTATATAAGTGCATTCTTTTCGCTTTATATTACTTATTAAAAGTCTTATTTACTTATTAAAGAATTTAGACTTTAAACTTTAATAATATTATTTAATATATTATTACTTTTATTCTTTTAATAAATAACTTAAGTACTTTAAGAATTAATATTAAAAAGCTTTTTTAATATCTTCTTATTTATCTTTTTATAAAGTCCTTATATATAAAATATATAATTAATAAGGAAATATCTCCTTTAGCTCTTATTAGATAAGACTATATATAATATATTTAAAATCTCCTGATTTTTAACTTTATAATAATATATAATATACTTTAAAAAGCCTATCTTCCTTATATTATAATTATAAAAGATACTTATAATAAAAACCTTTAATAAGGTTAGAGTTTAAGCATTAGACATATGTCTAACAGTCTTAAAACTTAGGACATGTCTTACCTGGTTTTATTATAATAAATTGTCTAAATCCCCTATTAGATTAAATATATAACTAGATAGTAATCTCTTTATAAAGCTGGGGCTTTTCTCTAGCTAGTCTAAAAGGATTATTATTATTAATACATGCATTTCTCAACCAATTATATTAAACTGACTACTTTTCTAATCTTCTTCTCCTACTCTTTTTAAATCTTTAATCTCTTTTCTAATTAATTAATTTCTTAACTTATAATTACTGAGTTCTACTAATAACCTTTCACTTCTTCTAATCCTTCTACTACTATAGCCTTTATAATTATAAAGGCTTAGAAAACAGAAGAGCTAATACTATTAAATTAATAATATAACTTTAATAATAGTAAAAGAATAATTAATAAATAATTCCTACACTTTATACTTAAAGGATATTTAAAATAAAAGTTTATTATAAGATCTTAAAAAGAATAAAAGAGATTATTATAATTAAAATACTTAAAATTAATTTAGAATAATAAACTAGCCCTTTATTAAATAGACTAAACTTAAGAATATATTAAAATAGTTATAATATACTTAATAAGCAAGCGCTATAAATAAGCGAGCGCTATACTTATATTATATACTTAAAACTCTAAATCTTAAATTTTCTAAAATAGGCTATATAGCTTTAAGATTTTTAAGAAATTAATTATAAATATTTAATTAAAAATTTAATAAATAAGTATTTTTTTTAGACTTTTTAAAAAATTATTAAACTAATTATAAATAAAAATAGTAAAATAAATAGTATGAATTTTATACTACTAGTACTATAAATATATATAATCTAAAAGAATTCTTAAAAATAATATATTTTATAAATAAGCTAGGTTAAAAATCTTATTTATTTTAAGCTTAGTTTGGATTTTTAAGAATTTTCTTAAAATTGTAATTTAAGGTAAAAATCTTATTATAGCGCTCGCTTGTTTGCAGCGCTCGCTTGTCTACAGCATTCGCTTATTAAGTATGTTATATAAAGATAGATTTATTATTATTCTTAATAGCTTTTAATATTAAATAGTATAAGATTTATATATAAAAGGATTATATAATTATAATATTAATATATTATAATAACTTATTATTAGAATATACTAAATATATAAACTTAATAAAAAACTATATAATATAATTAAAAAATATCTAAAGTATTACTTATTAAAACAATTACTAATAACATACTTAAAAAAGCTAAAAGAATTAAATAACTATTAATTTAATTAAGTTATTAATAGCTATCTTTAAAAGAAGTATATTAAATAAAGTAAAAATAGTAAATTTATTATATTAAATAATATAAAGAATTACTTTATATAATACTATTATAACTAAGTATATAATAAAATGCTTATTTAAACTATTAAGTAAATAGAAGAATTCTATATAATAAAAAATATATATAGAATTATAAGAGATTTAATAATAGAATGCTTTAAATGCTTTAAAAACTAATTATATATCTTTAGAATAATTATTATAATATAATACTTAATAAAATAAGGAAATTCACTATTTAAATAAATTTAAAAGTATAATAATATACTACTTAAAAATAAATAAATAGAAAAGTAATAAGTTTTTAAAGAATTATAATATAAACTTATATAAAAAATCTATAAATACTTACTATATAAATATTAAAGAGTTAATAAAACTCTTAATAGAATTAAAATAACTTATTAATTTCTTAAGATAAAAACAGTAATTATTACTATTATTTATAAATATAATCTTTATATAAAAACTAAAGTATAATACTATAAACTATATAAAAAATTATAACCCTTACTAATTATAACTTAATTATAAAACTTTATTATAATAGATTTTATTATAAAGTTACTCTTATTAAAGGACTTAGTAATTAAAACCCTTTATAATAGTATTTTTATTATTATAAACAGACTTATAAAATTTTCCTATTTTATACTTTATTAAGAATTAATAAATATAGAGCAGTTTATTTATATTTTTTTAAGAAATATTATTAGTATTTATAAACTACCTTTAGAAATTCTCTTTAATAAAAGGCCTTTATTTACTTTTAAGTTTTAATAAGTATTAATAGACTATTTAAAATTAAATTACTAACTCTTTATAATATTCTAACCCTAAATTAATAAATAAATAAAATAAATAAACTAAATACTAAAATAATACTTTTAATATTATATTAATTATAAATAAAATGATTAAATTAAGAAGCTACTAACTATATAGTTAAACTATAATATAGCTATTTATAAAAGTATAAAACTCAATTTAGTATATATTAATTTTAAATTCACTCTTAATACTTATAAAGCAAGTTATTATAAATTAATTATTTTTAAAGCTATTCTTATATTAGAAAAATTAAAAAATCTATATAAAAAAATAAGGACTAAACTTAAATTTATTAAAAACTAAATAAAAAAATACTATAATAAAAAATAGATAAAGAGACTATCCTTTTAAGAGAGAGATATAATATACCTTATTATAAAAAACATTAAAATAAAATAAGAAAATAAAAAACTAGACTATAAATATATTAAACTTTATAAAATTATTAAAAAAATCTTAGAAAATAACTATTAATTAAACTTATTACTAAAAGTTAGATTTTACAGTTTTCTATATTTCACTTTTTAAAATTATAAAAGATATAATTTATATTAAATATAGTAATAAATATAAGACTAAGGTTAAAGGACTAAAAGAATATAAAGTTAAAGAAATTATTAATATATAATAAGTTAATAATAAGACTAAGTACTTTATTAAATAAAAAAACTATTTTAAAAGTAATAATTAATAAAAACCTATTAAAAACCTTACTTATATATAATACTTATTAAAGAACTTTTACTAATAATATTAAAATTAAATAAAGAATTATAGTTAATAGAGCTTTAATTAATAATATTAATATATACTAAAGACTGAATATTTATAATAGCTTTATATTCTAATTATTTTAATACTTTTAATTCTTTTAATAATTTAAGATTATAATAAATTATCTTATAACTCTTAATAACTAAAGATTAATACTAATAATAAGCGCATTTTAAATGGTTTAAAGCTTTATTAAATTTATCTTAAGCTATTTAAAGAATAGCTTACTTCTTAAAGAACCCCTCTTTTAACTCTAACTCCTTTATATTAAAGTATTTAGCTTTAATAATAATATATATTACTATACTCATTTTTAATAAGAAAGTAATAAAGCTTTAAAATAACTTATAAAAGTTTAGAGAAATATTAGTTATATTATAAAAACAACCCCTTTTAATATAAAAACTATATTTTTTAAACTCTTTATCTAATATCTTATATATTTACTTATAAGTAATATAATAAGAATATAGTATTACTTTAAAATTAAATTCTTTAATAGCTATAATAAGAACTAGTGTATTTATAATAAAAATAGAAATCTAAAGGCCTTTAGTAAAAGTAGCTTTAATTAGTTTACTTATTATTAACTTAAGAATATTATAGAATTTTAAAAAGCACTTTAAAATTTAACTATTTATTCTATTAGTATATTAAAAATATTTAAAAAAGTAAGTTAAAAATATACTAATAAATATATAAGAAATAGTCTTAAAAATAATTATAAGAGTATAATTAATAAAAAGAAAAATATTATATTATAGCCCAGGCTGGGACTAGGCAGTTATAACTAGTAAAACTATAATATACTTATTATTTTATATAATACTAAACTCTAAACTTATTTTATATAAGTAAGCTAGAATGCTTAGCTTACTTATTTAAAATAAGCTATAAAGCTAAGCTTACTTATACTTAATAAGCTATAGAGTTAAGCTTACTCTTATTTAATAAGCTTAATAAAATATATTAATATATAAATACACTTATTTAGCACTTTTATAAAAATAGCCTTATTAGCTATTAATAAACTTAGTTATATTAAATTTACTATTTTATTATTATTAAACTATAACTTATATTACTTATTATAATATTCTTAATTTACTTAATTATAAATACTATATACTTTAAACTTATTCTAAAGCCTTAATATAAGCTTAATTATTATACTAATATTAATAATAAAAGTCTTCTTTAAAAAATCCCTAGAAAATCCTAAGATTTAAAAAGTTAAATCTCTAGTCCTTATAACTCTATTTTATCACAGCCTAAGTTCCTACTAAGTAGTTAAGAATAGTAAAATAATAGGACCTGTATTTAATTTAGGCTAATAATATAGCCTCACTTTAGAACTAACGCTTTACTAAGACTAATAGTAACAGTTTAAGACTAATAGCAGTCCTCTAAATAAGATAGTAATTTACTTAGTATATAGTTAATTAAGAAAGTATATATTTAATATAAGCAGCTCTTTAGCTATTAATATAACTTAGTTATATTAAGTATATTTTACTTTACTATTATTAAATATAATAAGTATTATTTAATTTTAACTTATTTAATTACTTTATTATATAAACCTTTAAATTAAAACTTAGTATATACTAGCCTTATAAGAATAGTGTATTAACTTAATTATTATATATTAATAGCTTTTATTTATTATATTACTTATATTAAGCTTAAATAATATTAAATTATTATAATAGCTTTACTTATTATACTTAGTTTAACTCTATTCTCTTTTTATTAGCTAATAAGCAAACTACTTATTCTAGTTTTAATAAATATAAATAATAAAGAAGAAATTATTATACTTATAAGCTATAAAGCGGAGGTATATAAGTTAGAGTAATATAATAAATAACTTAATAATGCATTTAATAACCTTACTAAAGCTTTTTATAAGAATACTATTAAAAAGTAAGAATAAATTAATAACTTAAATAACTAAGTTAAGGCATTTATAAATAAACTTAAAAGGCTTACTAAGGCTTTTAAGAAATAAACCAGTCTTTATAAGGACTATATTAAGAATCTGGCTTCTAATTTAGCTATAGGAAAAGATATTAAAAAAATCCTTAAACTAAGATAACTAGACCCTTATAATAAATCCGCAACTATACTTTAAGGATTCTTAATACAGCTTAAGGCTTACTAGCTATATTATCTAACTTAATTTATTATTAATAATATTAAAGTCTAGTATATTATAGAGTTTCTTAAGGATAAAGCCCTCTAATAGTTTAAACCTATTATAAGGGACTATATTAACTATATTTATACTAATAGGAAGGAAGAAACTAGAGCTATTTATAAAAGTTATAAAGTTTTTAAATATAAGCTTAAAAGCGCTTTTAGACTTTAGGATAAAAAGCGAGTAATAGAATAATAAATCCAGAAACTCTATTAAAAAGGAGTAGCATTTATATACACAGCTAAATACTATAACCTTACCTTATAACTTAACTGAGGAAAAGAAGGATATATAACAAGCTTTTATAAAGGGTTAAAGTCTAATATTAAAAATATAATAATTAGAAAAACTAAACCTATTATATATAATAAACTAATATAACTTATTATAGAAATTAATAATTAGTAATTTAAAAGATAATAGGAAAAGAAGGCTAAAAAGTCTAAAGGATTCTATACTTTATAATAAAAGAATAGAGAAAATTATATAAACTAAGAAAAGAAATAATAAATAAATACTTTATATAAAATAGACTTAGGCTTTATAAATATTAAAATAGTTAAGAAAGACTATTTTAAGATCCTTTATTAAAACTATAGTATTTTAAAATATACATTTTATAAATACTAAAAGCTTAAAACTGATTAATAATTTAAATTAATATTTAAAAGTAAAAAGAAGGTAAAATAGATTAGCTAATAGGAGGAAGAACTTTAAATAGATAAGAAAATAGTTATAATAGCTAGAGCAGGTTATAATAATATAGGGATTTTATTTAATAAAATCACTCCCCTTATAAATAAAAAACTTAAAAGTAAAAAAATACTTAAGAATAAGACTTATAAAGAAGGATAATTAAGTTAGAAAATAGAAAAAGAGTAATAAATACCCCTTAAAGATTAATAGAAGGGTATAACTTCTAATATTAATAACGTCTTAATATTCTAAATACTAGTCCTACTACTTTTATAATTAAAGAAGGAAAGGTAACCTTATAATACTATTAGAAAGATTAATATAGTTAAAAAAGGCAAGGAGGTTTAAAAAAGGAATGCTTTTAAATACATTTAATTAATAGTGGAAATTATAAATAAAGAAGATAATATTCTAAATTAATTACTTACTTTAGAAATACTATTAATTATAATAACCTTATATAAAGGCATTACTAAAATCTTATAATAATAGCAAATAAATAATAAGATTAAATATAAGTATTACTTATATAAAGAAAGAGAATTAAGTATTAATATAAGTACTAAAGCTAGATAGGTAAGGAGGCTTAGACTTCCTATTATTAATAAAGATATACTAGCCCTTATAAATAAATACTCTAAATCCAGCGATAGTAGCAGTATTAATAATACCTTAGAAGAGGAACTAGTTACTTTATAATTTTTAAAAAAGGAGCTAGGAGAAAATACTTCTAATTACTCCTTAGGAAAAGATAGGAAAAGCAAGCAAATACTAAAATAGCTTATTAAATAAATGTTAAATATAGTAAAAGGATAACCTATTTATATTTATATAATTTAATAAAAAGACCTTATTAAGGTAAATAGTTAAATAGAATAAGTAATTATAAGTAATAAGTTATTATTATACTTTTAATACTTTAAATATATTAATATATCCTAGATATTATATACTTACTATATATACTTATTATATTACTTTAAAAAACTTTATTATAATTACTATTCTATATATATTATATTCTAATTATTATAATAGTTTTATAATAAAACTAAGGTATAGGATTATAAAGTTATTAAATAGTTTAAAAGAATGGAAATAGCTTAGCTTAAGCTATAAAATAATTTCTATCTTAAAGAATATATTAAAAAAGACTTAATAATTAATAACTATATTATAAAAGAATGCTATATATATAAGAGAGAAAAAGTATAATTATAATATAACTTACTAAAATGCTTAACTAACTATATTATAAACTATAGTAATAAGAAGTGCCTTAAGTATATAGAATACTTATAAGCAATCTATAAGAGGATTTATAAAATGCATAAAGATAGATTTAATTTTAAAACTTATATAAAAAGAGAACTCTATAATAAGCTATAGTATAAAGAAATCTATAAGTATATAAAAAACAATACTTACTATTTATAATAAAGTAATAAATAAGTATAGTAAAAGTAAAGATATTACTTTTAAAAAAGGCTTTAAGTATTATAAGAGGTCTTAAAGAGGATATAATTATAATAAAAGTCTAAATTAATAGAGTATAGGTAATAGTGCTAGTAAACTATGGTATTATTATAAATTATATTTAACTAAAGTTAGTAAATAAGTTAGTATTATTATAAAAATATAAGAAATTTCCCTATAAAGTATTTAATTTAAAAGGAATACCTTTTAGCTATAATAAAGGAAGGATATTATAAGAGATTAATTACCTTAAAGTATTTATAAAAAGAAGGAATTAAAGAGTGGATTTTAATATTTTTAATATTAAAGACTACTTAGTAATACTTAGATAACCTTAGCTATAAAGGTATAACTTTAATATTAATTAAAAAAAGGCTAAATATATTAAAAAGATATATCTCTTTAAATTATAAATAGTAATAAATATAATCTAAGATCTTAAGCTTTAATTAATAATAGGAATAATAATAAAGTTATAAAAAAAGAAATAATAGATATTTCCTTATTTCTAAAGGGAATAAAGTAAAAGTACTAATAAGGGAAAATACAATATATAAAACGAGTTATTATATTTATTTAAAAATAGTTTAAATAAATAGATAAGGACCTTAAAGAGTAGAAAAAATAATAATAAGTAAAGGAAGAATAACTTAAAAACATACTCTTAAGATACTAAATTTATAAAAAACTCTTTAAAGAGAAACTTAAGACTAGTCTTTTAAGACTAAGTAAATAGGACTTAGAAATTGTTTTAAAGGATGGGACTAACCTTAAGTTTTTCCCTATTTATAACCTTAATAATAATAAGCTAATAATGCTAAAAGAATATATTTAAGAAATAGAGAGAAAAGGCTATATTTAGAAATTAAAGTCTTTAGCTAAATACCTAATTATATTTATATTTAAAAAGAATAAAAAGCTATACTTTTATATAGATTATAAGTAACTTAATTTAATTATTAAGAAGGATTATATATTATTACTCTTAATTCTTAAGATATATAATAAGCTATATAGAGCTAAGTAGTTTATAGTACTTAATCTTAAAAGAGCTTATAACCTGATTTATATTAAATAAGGATATAAATAAAAGACTGCTTTTAAAACTAAGTTTAAGTTATATAAATACTTAGTTATACCTTTTAGACTTATTAATATATTAGCTATATTCTAATAAATAATTAATAATATACTATATAAATATTTTAATACCTTTATTATATACTATTTAAATAATATACTTATTTTCTTTAAAAATAAGAAAGATTATAAGTAATATATTTATATAGTATTATAAAAGCTATAAAATGCAAACTTACTTATTAAACTAGAAAAAAGCAACTTTTATACTTTAAAAGTAAAGTTCTTTAAGTATATTATATTTTATAACTAAGTGTAAATAAACTCTAAGAAAATTATAATAATATAAAAATAAAAATAACTTAAAAACCTTATAAAACTGCAATCCTTCCTTAGATTTATAAACTATTATTAATAATTTATTAAATACTTTAATAAATATACTATCTTATTTACTAAATTTATAAAGAAAGGAGTTAAATTTAAATAGAATAATAAGGCAGAATAGGCCTTTTAATTAATTAAGAATATAATTACTTTAAAACCTATTTTAATATTATTTAATTTTAATAAAGAAATTAAATTAAAAACTAATACCTTAGGATTTACATTAAGTAGCTAGATTAAATAAAGAGATAAAAATAGATTATTATACTTTATTACATTCTATTTATATAAAATGTATAAAGTAAAACTTAATTATTCTATTTATAACTAAGAATTCCTAGCTATTATTAACTACTTTAAAGAATTTTAATATTACCTTTTAAAAAGTAATTATAAAGTTAAGGTTTATATAAATTATAAGAATATCTTATACTTTATAATAATATAAAAACTTAGTAAATAATAACTTAGATATATTAAATACCTATTTAAATTTAACTATACTATTATTTATATAAAAGGATTAGAAAATAAATAAGCTAATACAATTAGCTAATATACTAATTTTAATACTAAAAAGATTAAAACTAATAAGTAAATCTTTTCCTTTACTCTTAAGAGATACTTATAATAAAAATACTTAGAATATATATATTAATACTATAAATACTTATTATAAATAACACTTAGTAATATATATTATATAACCTATAATAATAAACTACTAAAGAAAATCAAGTAATATAATCAGACTTATAAAATAAATAAGGTTATAAAAAATCCTTACTCAATCCTCACTTTATAATTAGAATTATAAAAACTGTAAGTTTTAATAAAATTATAAGAATAGCTTATATAAGAAATACACTCTTATATATTATATAAATACTAAGGAATTAATAAAACTCTTAAGAGAGTTAAAATAATATATATATTTCTTAGAATTAAAAAGGTTATATAAGATATTATTTAATAATACAGCCTTTATATAAAAATTAAAGTATAATACTATAAGCCCTATAGAGAACTACAGCCTCTATTAATAGCTTAGAAACTATAGTATTTTATTACTATGGATTTTATTATAAAATTACCCCTATTAAAAGACCTAATAACCAGAGCCTTTTATAATAGCATTCTTATTATTATAAACAGATTTATAAAATTCTCCTATTTTATATTATATAAAGAGGTAATAAATATAAAAGAATTTACTTATATATTTAATTAGAATATTATTAGTATATATAAATTATTAATAAAGATTCTAATTAATAGAGGACTCCTATTTATATCTAAGTTTTAATAAGCTTTAATAGTATAGTTTAGACTTAATTACTAATTAATTATTACATTCTAATTATAAATAAATAGATAAATAAAAAGGATAAACTAAATCCTTAAATAATACTTATAATATTATATTAATTATAAATAGAATAACTAAGTTAAAAAACTATTAATAGCCTAACTAAGCTATAATATTACTATATATAAAAGCATAAAGCTTATATTAGTATTTGCGAATTTTGGATTTATATTTAATATATACTATAGACTGTGAAAAGGAATTATTAACTCTTATATAATACTTACTTTTAATAAACTAAAAAACCTTTATAAAGAACTAAGGACTGAATTCGAATTTATTAAAAATTAGATAAGGAAATACTATAACCTTAAATAGATAAAGGGACTATTCTTTTTAAAAGAAGATATAGTCCTCTTAACTATAAAAAATGTTTTAATAAATAGGCTAAATAAAAAACTTAATTATAAGTTTATTAGACTTTATAAAGTTCTAAAAAAAATCTTAGAAAATAATTATAAATTAGATCTAAAGAGTAAAAAGCATTTAGTATTTTATATTTTATTATTAAAACTATTTAAAAATATAATTATAGTTAATAATAGTTATAATTATAAACTATAGGTAAAAGATTTAAAAGAATACTATATTAAAGAAATTTATAATATAAAGAAAATTAATAGTAAGATAATATACTTTATTAAATAAAAAGACTATTTAAAAAGTAAAATATTATAATAATTATTAAAAAACCTTAACTATGTGCAGTATTTACTAAAAGCATTTTATATATAATAATAAAAGAAGAGAAAGGATTAGAAATAGAAGAGGTAAATATCTTTAAACCTATAGATACTTAGTTAAAATCATTTAGGATAATAAGTAGCTATAACTCTTATACTACCTGGCTTTCTTAAGTATCTAAAGCCCTTAATAGACTATCCTCCTTATTCAGACCTTAAAGTCTATAATAAACTATCTCTAAGTATTTTTCTTTTACTTTACTTTAGGTTTTCTATAAATAAGCTAAATAGCTTACTATAATAGCTATATATACTTATAAGGAGGCTAACTCTTTATAAAGCTTTAAGAAATCCTTATTTACTTTCTCCTTATCTGCCTTTAGTTACTTCTTAGTATCTATAAGTTTAAATACTATAATCTATTAGTAAGTAAGCATACTAAGAATAAAGAAATTACTTATATAATAATATAATTTGCAAATTATTATAAAACTTCTTTAGCTTTATGCATTTATTATAATAAGATAAGTTATTAGAAAATATATAGCTTTTACTATAATAAAAGCATTAATTATAAGGTATATCTAATAGTATCTTAATAATAGTAATAATATAAGAAAGAGCGTTTACTTTTAGAGTTTTATATATAGGCAATTTCTATATATAGTTAGATATATTTATTAATATAATATATTATAAAAAATATTTAAAAAAGAAGAATAATAAATTAATAAAGCTATTAAGTAAAGACTAATTATATAGCTTTAAGAATAAGACCTTAGGAAGAGAGATATTATATTATAGCCTAAGTTCTTATTAAGTAGTTAGGAATAGTAAAATAATAGAACCTATATCTAGTTTAGGCTAATAGTATAGCCTTACCTTAAGACTAATACTTTATTAAGACTAATAGTAATAGTCTAGGACTAATAGCAGTCTTCTAAATAGAATAGCAATTTACTTAGTATATAGTTAATTAAGGAAGTGCATATTTAATATAAGTAGCTCTTTAGCTATTAATATAACTTAGTTATATTAAGTATGTTTTACTTTACTATTATTAGATATAATAAGTATTATTTAATCTTAACTTATTTAATTACTTTATTATATAAACTCCTAGATTAGGACTTAGTATATACTAGCCTTATAAGAATAGTATATTAACCTAATTATTATATATTTAACTTCTATTTTATTATAATTGTATTAATAGTAAATTTACTTAATAAATAAATACTTTTAAATAAAAAGTAATATTCTTCTTTCTTTTTTAAAATAGATATAAAAATATAATTGCTTATTATATTAATATATTAATAAAAAATAGTTTTAAGTCTAAGTTAATTATTAATATATAAAACTTAAAAACAGTTTTAAAAATAGGCTTTAAAAGTAAGCTTAATAAAGGAAAGATATTATATTATAATTTATACTTAATCTAAAGAGTTTAAAAGCAGTTAGAATTAATAATAATATAATACTTATAAATTTTATTTAATAATTTAAAGATTATAACTCTTAGAATTATTATAATTTATAAATTATATAATTTATAAAACTTATAATCTATTTAATATATAAATGTTTAAAAAGTATATATTTAAAATAAATAGCTTTTTAGCTATTAATATAACTTAATTACTTTAATTTACTCTAATTACTATATATTATTATATATTAATTATTACTTAATATAATATTATAACTATTACTTAATAAGTATAACTTAATTACTTTACTAATATAAACTTTAATTTATCCTTTAAGAACTTATTCTTAAGCTATTTTATACTTTATATAAACTAGCTTATAAATATAACTAACGTATATAATAAGCATATAACGCATCTAAGTATGCAATATATTTCTAATTTATACTTAAAACAGTACTTTTTTAAAAATTCTTTAAAAATTCAAACTAGACTTAAAATAGCTTATATTTTATATATAAGTTTAATAAGTATATAAAAATAAGTAAAGATTTTTTTAGACTTTTAAAAGATTTTATTTATAAACTTATTTTAAAAAATCTTATTTACACTATTTCTTTTCTTATTTATAATTTTAAAAAGCTAAATAAATTAGTTAAAAATCTAATAAAAATACTAACTTATGACTTTTTTAGTTAATTACTTACAATTAATTTTCTAAAATTCCTAAGACTATGCAGCCCATTTTAGAAAATTTAAAGTTTACACTTTTAGGTATATAGTATAAGTGCGTTGCATACTTGGATGCGTCGCATGCTTATTATATACGTTATTATAATTTAATTATTAAATTATAGTTAGAGATTGTAATTTATAGTTATAATTATAGTTTAAAACTATAATTTAATAGGATTGGCTAGAAAGCAATAGAGGCGGATGTGGTTAGTCAGCGTTACGTGGTCTAGTGCGGACCAGGCCGTGATAGAAAGGGTCACCATCCATCTTTACTCTGCCATCTCTTCTCCATTCCCTCTGAGCTGCCGCGTGCCCCTATTGCTCATCTCCAGTGGTCTCACTCTCACTCTCCTCGTTCTCGAATGCTGCTTTAATAACGCGAGGCCTTGCTGATGTAACGCTGACATGTGTCTGCGAATCCGGGCGTAGGGGTGCTGCTAATGGGCATGTGAGGATTCTGCAGTCGTCTCTCCCACAGCGGAGGCAGCGGTGCTCGCGTCGTCGCGCGTCGATCTCCTCCTGGCTAACCCACTTGGCTCTCTTCCCCAGGAGGGTATTATCCTGAGGTCACTTCGAAGGATACCCATTGAGATTATTGTTCCTCCTGGGCCTCAAGGCATTGACCTGCATCGAGTCCGGGGGGTCAGGGCCCATTCCATCATGTCCTCTCTCTTAGCTTCCGGTTAGGCACGACTGCCAGGGGCAGCGGGTGAAGGTGCCCTCGGTAGATTCCTGGTACAGTGGTGGTGAATTCGATCAATCGGGATTCTAGGGTTGCTTCTAGAAGCGTGGCCGAAACATCATCCTTCCACTTACCAGTTTTTCATCTAAGTTAGGCCAACAGCTAATTTACACGATGCCACACGCCATAGCAACTTAATTTACTTAATTATTTGAATAAATTATATACTTTAGACTTACCTTAGACCCCCTCTAGTGCAAGCCTGACTGCAACCTCTAGTAGTAGCTTACTTTTTGGTAGTAGTTTTCTTTTTAGTCGTAGTTTTCTTTTTAGTAGTAGTTGGCTTCTTCGTGGTAGTTGGCTTCTTCGTGGTAGTTGATTTCTTAGTGGTAGTTGCCTTTTTAGTGGTGGATGCCTTTTTAGTGGTGGTCGGTTTGCTGGTATGGGATATGAAATCGTAAATGTCCACAATCTGGTACTTTGAAGTATAATTGTAGGCAACTCGGAGGCCGGCAAGGTCCCCATAGCAGCTGCAGTTGGTCCAATCGTCAAAGACGGCAAACTGGGCGTTGTACTTCTGCAGACAGATGGTCGCACAGGCTCCGCCCTGATATCCCAGCTTGGCCAGTGCTCGCCGAGCAGGTTTGAAATTCAGCGGATAGCAAGTCGAGTAAGTGCCGATGATGGAATACGAGCCCGCGGGACAAGTAAAAACACCCCAGTGCTGGGGCTGAGACGGTCGGTATATGGGGCCCGTCTCGTAAAAGTCGATGAAGGTGGCATTGGCAGAGCTGGACTTGGCTGCCGAGGGATACGTGACGGGGTCTCCGTACTGCCAGCACGCGCAGGTCTTGTTGGTGTAGAAGACGGCGGCGTTCATGCCGTTGAATCCGCCGCAGTAGTTTGCGCAGGCGGATACGTTAGCCTGGGTCTTGGCGGAGTAGAGGTAGTTCTGTCCTGACATGTAGAGCGAACCATAACCTGGGTTGATGCCGGCACACGTCCAGACGAGGTTGTTGTAGTTTGGCGATGTGACGTTGAGAATCCCCAGCTTTCCACCACAGCCCCCTGGTAGGGCCATGGCCACTCCGTGGAGGAGAAATACCGAGAGGAAAGCGTAGGACCGCATGGTGGTACGATAATTTCGAGTAGATATGTTGTCTAGGGAGGAAAGAAAAACGAGCCCGTTGCTTCGAAATCTCCACGAGCAGCACGATGACGAGATCCGTGGGAAGCGTTTATGTATTTGGCTGCTTGATTCAAGGCACAGGAATAGCCAGAGGCTTTGGGGCAGCCAGAGACTTCGGGCCCCGAGTGCGAGGTGCGCCTTTAATAACATTTCCAATCCTCTCTTCCGTGTGCCTCAGCCGTTCACGCACCAGACTAGTCAGTCCAAGGCTTCAATAGTGCCAAGCCACACTAGTCAGCTCGGCTGTCCGAGAGGGATGTTTTTGTCTGGGGCCAGCGAATCAGGGCGACTAGCCTGTCGACAAATACGGCTTAGTGAGATCGCCGAGCCGGAACGGGTAGAGATAGGCGAAACGCGTTTGGTACCTTTGCCAAAATGAGAGTAGAGACCATAGATGAACTAGTAGGGGCAATGTGAAGGCTGTGGGGATGCATTCTATCACGGGTATTTCGGCAGAGCATTCGTTATCGTTGGGGCTGAGGTACATACTCAGTCTGGAGGAGAGCTTCACTCATTTGATCATGAGATCATCATTCCCCTGAATACCTAATGCGGGGCGGGGAATTAACTGACCCATGCCAGCTATCTGATCCGGGAATAGAACATGTATATATATGCGTGGTGATCCGTTCAGGCAGAGCCTGTCAACTAACCGCTAGCCGCTCAAGTCATAGCGGGGTAATATAGTCATTTACCATAGCTAATGATATGTCGAAGAGAGCCATGCCGCATGAAGCCTGCTTCTGGTTTCGCCCTGCTCACCTAACAAGAGGCCGAGAGGTGTCCTTTATGAGAGCTCGAAGGTGTGGCTTGCCTTCAAAGGAAAAAAACCATCACAATCGGCGTCATCGATGGTAAGGATGTCGTATCTAATGTTGAAGGCATCGTCTTCCGATATCTTATGGCGCCATGGTTCTAAGGTCAGCTGATGGCGCCCTAGAGGCTTGGTGGCGGTCGGTTGACCTGTGAATAACCCACTCACTCACCTGTACAGCAATAATAGTGCGTGCCAAGGAAACAATTTTGTGTCCCAGAGCTGAGCATAATCATCTTGATAAGCTATTCAAGACGTCACATATGTTGTTCGCACTCTGTCCTGTACTCTATATTGTAGCGAAGCTGAGGCGCCAATTTGCATCAGCAACAAGTTTTACTACATTATGTATATTGAATTGGAGCCCTGGAACACCAGGGCTCCAGGATGTTATGTGTGGAATAGGGTGGCCTTCGCGCTCGAGTCGCCGGGGGCTCGCCGGCCCGGTCAGACTGTATGAGGAAGGCGGTCAGGAAAGGCAGTAATCTCAGGGCCCCACTTATAGGGCCGGGACGTAGTCCTAAGTTGACCGCCCTGACAGCAACAACAGATACACAATACACACACATGTTCAAGGTCATCATATGGTCACATAAGCTATCCAACAATATCGCATTTACTACACAGGTTCGTTCCTAGGGTCATGACACGGGCCGTGACAGAAACTTCAATTCTATGATTGGAGTTTGTATAGTGAAGGCGCATTTTTGCTATTTATAGGTGGCGCATAGTAGTCGGGTCATGTTCATCCGAACTTCAAGACTCAGGCACTCGAGATTGGTTGATAACGCCCGCAAAGGAAGTGCCAATTTAGCGTAGTACGTCAACTTGTAGGCTGAGGTTGAGTAATTCCGAGCGTTCCGGCCTCATGACTCAGCTCGAACTCGTCATATTTCGCTTGATGGTCGACATTTCCAGCGGAAATATATCTGCGAGACTATCAAACGTAGCTTAGACTGCGCAGAAATAGGCACAGCTAGTATACGTAAGCCGCATGTTGGTGCAAAAAGTTAACTTGTTTTACGAAATACGGAGACACGATGATGAATTATAAGTAGGTGCCATGAATGTCTTGTAGCACTAGTTCATAGTTTGCTTAGCCATCACTCTGAATCACTTCCTCTTTCTCAATATTCGGAATTCCATCATGAAGACCACCTGGTTTCACCTACTGGGCCTTGCATGGCTGTCCTTAGCCAATGCCCATTGCCCACCAACTGGCCCAGTCCTGCCACCGCCGGATATTCCGTCCAACAGTAAACTGACGACGTCTCTGAACAATGATTTACGAAAGCTTGCCAAGAGCGGAATCTGGAACACCACCACAACCTCCTTTTCAGTTGAACTCACCTCGAGCAAGGAAACTCTTTTCAGCTTTCACCATACAGCACCCAAGCTCAACACCTCCGGAGTGGAGAAAGTGGGCGGCAAGTCTATTTATCGCGTCGCCTCGGTCACCAAGGTCTTTACCACACTTGCACTGCTGCTACAGGACGGCCTCAGTCTGAACGATCCCATTACCAAATATGTGCCAGAGTTGTCTGAGATTGATTGGTATGAAGACGTCACCCTCAGGATGCTTGCCAGCCAGATAAGCGGTGTCCACCGAGATGGTAGGCCAGCAACAGGTAGTAAAAGAAAGTTACGCTGAATCTTTCCAGGCTATACCTTTGATCTTGCTGCGACTTATCCACCCAAATATTTACGCCAGATGGGCTTTCCGGATGTGCCGCTTCCGCCAACGGTTCCGCTCTGCGATACTCTCGACACAGCTCTTTGTACCAGGGCTCGTAAGTCCCCCAGTTCATAACTCTGACCTCTCGCTCAGCAAAACTCCGGCAGAATTCTTCACAGACCTCAAAAATCATGCGTTTGTCTGGCAGCCCGGCCAGAGAGCCGCGTACTCGGACCCAGGCTTTGTCCTTCTTAATCGACGACCCGGCGACCATCTCGCCAGAGTTGCCTCAATGATAGCCAAGTCTTCGAAGTTCTCGTCCGCTTCTTTTTCTAAAGTGACCCCTGGCTGGACAATCTCGCTCTGCTGTGCTGATTTTAAGATCAGGCGGAACATTCGCGGCGATTCTTCAATGTGACGCAGGTACTTTCGGAAAAGGCTGGAGTAGTAGTCGGGAGCGGGGAGAGCTTGTTCTGTCAGTTCGCAGGTCATGGCGCGCCAGAACAAGTTGTACCGGTCTTCGGTGAGTAGTCCACCTCCGGCGGCGATGTTTTTGCATTTTTCGACCCAGATGCGCACATTTTCTAGGACTTCAATGTAGCCGTCATGAAGTCTGTAAAAACCGGTGGTCCTGACAAAGCGTGGCGTGCTGCTCACAATGTCGTCAACGGTGTCCACCACTATTCCTCTTACTTTGAGGATATCATGTTGTAAGCTATGCTCTTCCGTTTTAGCTGATCCGGCCGAGAATGGAATGCTGGCACTGTAAAGAGCAAACGGGTTCGCGTCGCCAACCCGGGTCCAATCGGGTACCCAAGACGGGAGGTGCAACAGCGCCATTTTGTCCCTTGCCTGCGGTGTATGGTCACCTCGAAGTTCCAATATCAGTTCGTCTCTCTCTTTACTCCAGGGGCCGGAGCAGCAGGAGAGCATTCGAAGCGTACCAGAAGCCTCGTGGTCCCAGGTGGCGACCTTCATGAAGAGTTGCGCAACCTGGGCTTCGTAGTCCGGTTCCAGACCGTTGTTATCAAGCCAATCTCGGGCGAGGCCCAAGAAGGCAAAGATCTTGTCCCTAACGTCGATGCATTGGGTCTGTTCTGTATCCAGTAAAACCTCAAAGAGTGGGCATCCCGCAGATTGGACACGATGCTGGCGGATACGTTCAATAGCCTCGATGCTCTTCTGTGATCTTTGAACCACTCGACTGTCCAGAATGTCCTGGGGAACAACGCGATCCAGCTTATTGAGGACGACATTTGCGAGCATGTCCCAGCTAATTTGTTTGTTTCCCTCCCCGTATAACAGAACAGCCCTCTTTGCCATTACAAGTTCCTGCACAATCCAGGCCCGGCGAAAGTACCCACGGCAGAGGAGATGCACAATATGCTCATATTGAACACCCCGAAGGTTGGAAGTGGTGGTAACAAACTCGCTTGTAGATAAACGGTTAGATGCAGAGGCAGGTCCGCGGAACCACCCAAACCCATTCTTCCACAACAGCACTCTCTGGTCATCATTATACGCTTGAGTTCTTCAAAGGCAGACTCATCTTCCGCTTCCTCTTCGCCAAGCCAGACAACTACCTCTGTGGCATTCGCGTAGATATCCCTCATTATACGGACTTAGGAGGCTCGCTCGGCGAGGTCGTTCTGGTTGATGCAGACAGCATCGACCCAGACAGCTCGGATGATGCTCTTATTGCGAAGTCGACGCAGAGCCGCATGAAGGGTTCTTGATATCTGCATGTCCATCCCACAGCATGATAAGACACAACTTCTGTCGTTCGAGTCGCCCCATTAGTAAGACAATGCCTCGTACGGAACTTGCGTGAAGGACAAAATGGGCAGGAGATGGCATTTCAGATCGTCTTGGCCTTCGACCGGCTCCAGGAGCATAATCCGCGTCTTCTGACCCTGCGTTAGATTTGTATAAGGGATCGAGTTCTGATGCTCCCAACTGGCAGGATCAGATATTGGTTACAGTTTCGGTATGCTATGGGAGTCAAGATGGATTTTTGAGGGAAGAAAGTGGGCAAATATTCGATCGCCGTTTGAAAAGTGAGCATGTCCGACGATCACAAATGCTATTGCTAGTCCGAATAGCAGCGAATTAGCGCTTTTCCGCGACCCAATCCGTTATCGAGGCCGAGCAAACGAGCAAAACGCATTGGTGAGAGCCCTTCCAATTGGCCTCATCGAGGGCATCCTTCCGCAGCACTTATAACTGACGATGCAACTAATTCTTCGCAGAGTAAGCGGAATTGGGAGAAAATCGGTAGATACTTTGTTGACAGAATTCTTTGTGTTCAATTCTTGCATCGAGGGAAAGGCGCGCAGGCCGAAATCTCAGCAAAGCCATGAGTCAAAGGTCACGTGTATCCTGTAACAGACTTGCTTAGTGTTCAACTTGCAGGGATTGAATGAATTTGTCCCGAGTCAATTGCTTTCGAGGTCATCAAAGGCGCTGTTTCCGGGGGGCTAACTAGCACCTGGCCCAGCATCTTGCAGCAAGGGGTTGGGCAGTACCGGTAAGCCTGACGTGGGGCGGTGGCTGTCTGCTGACGACATGAGGATAGACCGCAGCCATTGTCTGTCCCAAAATAGTGATGCGCTGTACCCAGCCAATCATTGCGAAATGCACGAAAGTGTCTGCAAGAGCCCGCAACTTAGCCACGCCATAGCCTGGTCAGGCATTCACCTAAACACCACCAACAGATCTCCCTCATCTCCTCTGCGGGGGTGTCTTGGCGAGTCCGTGTCTTCGGCTCTTCGCCGTCCCTGAATGTCCATCCTGAGTGGATCTGCGAGGCCATTTCCCTGGATACTTTGAGATATTTCGGCTTGCCTCGCACGATTTGGACGTTATCTGGGTATCTCCAAGGGTTCCTTAAACCCGACGCAAACCGCCGGATGCTCAATTATTTGGACGAGCGGGCATGACTTAGGCTAATAGGCACTGCTTTTCCACTTCGCATCCGTCTTGGGCCTTGTTACAGCAGAGTTATGAGGTCAGCCACGGCAAAAGTCAGCCTCGGCTAGCTAGTAGACTGCGCCTTCAGTTCAATGCTTAATGTTTGAGAGGTAGGTAACGGCGAGGCTTCCCAGCCTCGGTGCTGAACTACGGATTCTTGCTTTTGCTTAATTGAGCTTACTGGTATGACCAACTCCCTGTTTAATTAAACCCTAAGTTCCAGTATCGTTCCTTCTTGCGGTGGGCGATCTTGCCGCCACTCGCTCTGCCTTCTCTTACCTCGAAACGACACGCAAATTGGACGGATGCGTGGTTAAGGTTGACTTGCGCATGAACGTGACTGTCGCCGGAACGAAGCCAATTCAAAGCAAGAGCAGGCGGGCCAGCAGCGGCAGGAAGTGGTCATCGAGGTCTGGCGCGTCACAAAACAGCCGCGCATCGCTTTGCCACGAACGTATCCATACAAACAAAAGTGACGCTTTCTTCCTTTCTGCCCAGACCTGGCACAGCGATGTTTGTCAAAGGTACGTAGTACGTATTCGTGTTGCATTGAGGGACGAAAAGTGGGTGACAACGATTAAAGGTGCTGACAAGGGTTTTTTGACCAACCTCGGGACGAGGTTGGTAGGCGGCTAGCCCCACAATGCCAACGGGTAGCCAAACTTCGAGAAAAAATCAGGGGAAATGTCCTAGCAAGGCTAGCATAGCCGCTATGTGGGTTAATCAGATTTCTAAGCCAGATGGAGACACCTGACCCATTACCAATCCCTAACTCAGTTCGTTACCATATCCTTACGGCGCAGGAGTTATCTGCTGGAACTCCCCTCATACTAAAAGACGCCCCCCATTCATCTATTAACTCGATAGCCTCTCCGCATAACATGTCACCCCACGCAACCGCAAACCGCTTCTCCACCATGGCTGTCAAGACCAAGACTGACATCACCCTCTACACCGCGGGCACCACAGTGGTATCAAGGTGTCCATCCTGCTCGAGGAGCTCGGCCTTGAGTACAAGGGGTGGGGTCCTCCTCTTGATAGCCAACCCCCAGCCCAGTGAAGTTGTCCACGATAAGTTGATAGAGGGACTATGAATGTTTGAGGGAAACTAAAACTATAACCTTAGAACCCTCAAACAGGTTCACCCCACCAAGATGATAGATAACGAGCAGAAGGAGTCCTGGGTCCTCGAGATCAATCCTAACGGCCGCATCCCCGCCATCACCGACACCTTCACCGACGGCAGAGAGATGAGAGTTAGTCATCAGATTAAACGAAAGGTGAGCTATCGAATTACCCACACGGGCTTTAACCATGGACGACTCGTCCTAAGAAAAGTAAACGAAATTGGAGTTTGTTCGGTTATCCTTGCGGTCAATGACGGAAGTCAGGCTAACCTCATTCCTCTTTATCTTCCCTCTGAGCCAACTCGTGATCGTCTTTCAAACAACGCCCTCCAATCTTATAGCACTCTGAACATGTATGAAAATTCCCACTGTTGCAAACCCCACATTCGTAGAAGACCTCATCTTCCGGAATGCCTAATGTGCAAATATTGCACCATCTGGATGCTCTGTTATTGTTAGATATCGGACTTACCTCAATAAATTCGTCGTTGTCGCATACTGGCATGCCTCTCTTCTCCGCATAGTCAAGTAGCACTTCCTCAGTGTCGGTATTCCCATGTCTTCTAGCCCACCACAACGAAGTGCGTCCAAAACAATCCCGAGAGTCGAAGGTGACTTGCCCAGTAGCAAGCAGCACTTTAACTATCTCTGTGCGATAATGTCGTGCAGCTATTGATAGCGGTGTTGAACCGTAATGATCTTCCTGGTCAGGATCAACGGAGTCATGGCCAAGTAATGTCATTGCGACAGTTTCATGTCCGTTCATGGCAGCCCACGATAGCGGCGTCCGACCATAGTCATCCTTCGGGTTCACATTCACGCCTTCGATAGCCAGCAGCAGCTTGACAACGGCCTCGTGCCCGTACTCAGCGGCCAACGATAGCG